>JAKRSK010004279.1:0-14022 GCA_029891615.1 Natrix natrix natrix | reverse complement strand
CACAGCACACACTTCCAGCCCCTCTGCCTTTTCCCTCTTCCTGGATTCAATCAGACTTTTTAAAACTCACAGCCTGTGCACAGCACACACTTCCAGCCCCTCTGCTTCTCCCTCTTCCTGGATTCACTCAGAGGTTTTTAAAACTCACAGCCTGTGCACAACACACACACTTCCAGCCCCTCTACCTCGTCCCTCTTCCTGGATTCACTCAGAGGTTTTTAAAACTCACAGCCTGTGCACACAAAACAACACTTCCAGCCCCACTGCTTCGTCCTTCTTCCTGGATTCACTCAGAGGTTTTTAGAACTCACAGCCTGTGAACACACACACAGACTTCAGCCCCTCTACCTCGTCCCTCTTCCTGGATTTACTCAGAGTTTTTAAAACTCACAGCCTGTGCACACACACAAACTTCCAGCCCCTCTGCTTTTTTCCCTCTTCCTGGATTCACTCAGACGTTTTAAAACTCACAGATTGTGCACAGCACACACTTCCAGCCCTCTGCTTCTTCCCTGTTCCTGGATTCACTCAGAGGTTTTTAAAACTCACATGCTGTGCACACACACACACTTCCAGCCCCACTGCCTCGTCCCTCTTCCTGGATTCACTCAGAGGTTTTTAAAACTCACAGCCTGTGCACACACACAAACTTCCAGCCCCTCTGCTTTTTCCCTCTTCCTGGATTCACTCAGACGTTTTAAAACTCACAGATTGTGCACACGCACACACTTCCATCCCCTCTGCTTTTTCCCCTCTTCCTGGATTCCATCAGACATTTTAAAACTCACAGCCTGTGCACAGCACACACTTCCAGCCCCTCTGCTTCTTCCCTCTTCCTGGATTCACTCAGAGGTTTTTAAAACTCACAGCCTGTGCACACAAACACACACTTCCAGCCCCACTGCTTCGTCCCTCTTCCTGGATTCACTCAGAGGTTTTTAAAACTCACAGCCTGTGAACACAAACAAACACTTCCAGCCCCACTGCTTCGTCCCTCTTCCTGGATTCACTCAGAGGTTTTTAGAACTCACAGCCTGTGAACACACACACAGACTTCCGCCCCTCTACCTCGTCCCTCTTCCTGGATTTACTCAGAGGTTTTTAAAACTCACAGCCTGTGCACACACACAAACTTCCAGCCCCTCTGCTTTTTTCCCTCTTCCTGGATTCACTCAGAAGTTTTTAAAACTCACAGATTGTGCACACCACACACTTCCAGCCGCTCTGCTTCTTCCCTCTTCCTGGATTCACTCAGAGGTTTTTAAAACTCACAGCTGTGCACACACACACACTTCGAACCCCTCTGCCTCGTCCCTCTTCCTGGATTCACTCAGAGGTTTTTAAAACTCACAGCCTGTGAACACAAACACAGACTTCCAGCCCTCTACCTCGTCCCTCTTCCTGGATTTACTCAGAGGTTTTTAAAACTCACAGCCTGTGCACAAACACACAACTTCCAGCCCCACTGCTTCGTCCCTCTTCCTGGATTCACTCAGACGGTTTTTAAAACTCACAGCCTGTGCACACACACACACTTCCAGCCCCTCTGCTTCTTCCCTCTTCCTGGATTCACTCAGAGGTTTTTAAAACTCACAGCCTGTGCACACACACACACTTCCAGCCCCACTGCCTCGTCCCTCTTCCTGGATTCACTCAGAGGTTTTTAAAACTCACAGCCTGTGCACACACACAAACTTCCAGCCCCTCTGCTTTCTTCCCTCTTCCTGGATTCACTCAGAGGTTTTAAAACTCACAGCCTGTGCACACACACACACTTCCAGCCCCTCTGCTTCTTCCCTCTTCCTGGATTCACTCAGAGGTTTTTAAAACTCACAGCTGTGCACACACACACACACTTCCAGCCCCACTGCCTCGTCCCTCTTCCTGGATTCACTCAGAGGTTTTTAAAACTCACAGCCTGTGAACACACACACAGACTTCCAGCCCCTCTACCTCGTCCCTCTTCCTGGATTTACTCAGAGGTTTTTAAAACTCACAGCCTGTGCACACAAACACAAACTTCCAGCCCCACTGCTTCGTCCCTCTTCCTGGATTCACTCAGACGTTTTAAAACTCACAGATTGTGCACAGCACACACTTCCAGCCCTCTGCTTCTTCCCTGTTCCTGGATTCACTCAGAGGTTTTTAAAACTCACAGCTGTGCACACACACACACTTCCAGCCCCACTGCCTCGTCCCTCTTCCTGGATTCACTCAGAGGTTTTTAAAACTCACAGCCTGTGCACACTACACACTTCCAGCCCCTCTGCTTTTTCCCCTTTCCTGGATTCACTCAGACGTTTTAAACTCACAGATTGTGCACAGCACACACTTCCAGCCCCTCTGCCTTTTCCCTCTTCCTGGATTCACTCAGACGTTTTAAAACTCACAGCTGTGCACAGCACACACTTCCAGCCCCTCTGCTTCTTCCCTCTTCCTGGATTCACTCAGACGTTTTAAAACTCACAGCCTGTGCACACAGCACACAACTTCCAGCCCCTCTACCTCGTCCCTCTTCCTGGATTTACTCAGAGGTTTTTAAAACTCACAGCCTGTGCACACACATACACTTCAAGCCCCTCTGCGTCTTCCCTCTTCCTGGATTCACTCAGAGGTTTTTAAAACTCACAGCTGTGCACACACACACACTTCCAGCCCCTCTGCCTTTTCCTCTTCCTGGATTCAATCAGACATTTTAAAACTCACAGCCTGTGCACACGCACACACTTCCAGCCCCTCTGCTTCGTCCCTCTTCCTGGATTTACTCAGAGGTTTTTAAAACTCACAGCCTGTGCACACACACACACTTCCAGCCCCACTGCGTCTTCCCTCTTCCTGGATTCACTCAGAGGTTTTTAAAACTCACAGCCTGTGCACAAACACACACTTCCAGCCCTCTACCTCGTCCCTCTTCCTGGATTCACTCAGAGGTTTTTAAAACTCACAGCCTGTGAACACAAAGACAACACTTCCAGCCCCACTGCTTCGTCCCTCTTCCTGGATTCACTCAGAGGTTTTTAGAACTCACAGCCTGTGAACACACACACAGATTTCAGCCCCTCTACCTCGTCCCTCTTCCTGGATTTACTCAGAGGTTTTTAAAACTCACAGCCTGTGCACACACACAAACTTCCAGCCCCTCTGCTTTTTTCCCTCTTCCTGGATTCACTCAGACGTTTTAAAACTCACAGATTGTGCACAGCACACACTTCCAGCCGCTCTGCTTCTTCCCTGTTCCTGGATTCACTCAGAGGTTTTTAAAACTCACATGCTGTGCACACACACACACTTCCAGCCCCACTGCCTTGTCCCTCTTCCTGGATTTACTCAGAGGTTTTTAAAACTCACTGCCTGTGCACACACACAAACTTCCAACCCCTCTGCTTTTTCCCCTGTTCCCGAATTCACTCAGACATTTTAAATCTCACAGATTGTGCACAGCACACACTTCCAGCCGCTCTGCCTTTTCCCTCTTCCTGGATTCAATCAGACATTTTAAAACTCACAGCTGGTGCACAGCACACACTTCCAGCCCCTCTGCTTCTTCCCTGTTCCTGGATTCACTCAGACATTTAAAAACTCACAGCCTGTGCACACGCACACACTTCCAGCCCCTCTACCTCGTCCCTCTTCCTGGATTCACTCAGAGGTTTTTAAAACTCACAGCCTGTGCACACACACACTCTTCAAGCCCCTCTGCGTCTTCCCTCTTCCTGGATTCACTCAGAGGTTTTTAAAACTCACAGCTGGTGCACAGCACACACTCCCAACCCCTCTGCCTTTTCTCTCTTCCTGGATTCAATCATACTTTTTAAAACTCACAGCCTGTGCACACGCACACACTTTCAGCCCCTCTACCTCGTCCCTCTTCCTGCATTTACTCAGAGGTTTTTAAAACTCACAGCCTGTGCACATACACACACTTCCAGCCCCTCTACCTCGTCCCTCTTCCTGGATTCACTCAGAGGTTTTTAAAACTCACAGCCTGTGAACACAAACAAACACTTCCAGCCCCACTGCTTCGTTCCTCTTCCTGGATTCACTCAGAGGTTTTTAGAACTCACAGCCTGTGAACACACACACAGACTTCAGCCCCTCTACCTCGTCCCTCTTCCTGGATTTACTCAGAGGTTTTTAAAACTCACAGCCTCTGCACACACACAGACTTCAGCCCCTCTGCTTTTTCTCCTCTTCCTGGATTCACTCAGACGTTTTAAAACTCACAGCCTGTGCACACACACAAACTTCCAGCCCCTCTGCTTTTTTCCCTCTTCCTGGATTCACTCAGACATTTTAAAACTCACAGATTGTGCACAGCACACACTTCCAGCCCCTCTGCCTTTTCCCTCTTCCTGGATTCAATCAGACTTTTTAAAACTCACAGCCTGTGCACAGCACACACTTCCAGCCCCTCTACTTCCTCCCTGTTCCTGGATTCACTCAGAGGTTTTTAAAACTCACATGCTGTGCACAAACACACACTTCCAGCCCCTCTACCTCGTCCCTCTTCCTGGATTCACTCAGAGGTTTTTAAAACTCACAGCCTGTGAACACAAACAAACACTTCCAGCCCCACTGCTTCGTTCCTCTTCCTGGATTCACTCAGAGGTTTTTAGAACTCACAGCCTGTGAACACACACACAGACTTCAGCCCCTCTACCTCGTCCCTCTTCCTGGATTTACTCAGAGGTTTTTAAAACTCACAGCCTGTGCACACACACAAACTTCCAGCCCCTCTGCTTTTTTCCCTCTTCCTGGATTCACTCAGACGTTTTAAATCTCACAGATTGTGCACAGCACACACTTCCAGCCGCTCTGCTTCTTCCCTGTTCCTGGATTCACTCAGAGGTTTTTAAAACTCACATGCTGTGCACACACACACACTTCCAGCCCCACTGCCTCGTCCCTCTTCCTGGATTTACTCAGAGGTTTTTAAAACTCACTGCCTGTGCACACACACAAACTTCCAACCCCTCTGCTTTTTCCCCTGTTCCCGAATTCACTCAGACATTTTAAATCTCACAGATTGTGCACAGCACACACTTCCAGCCGCTCTGCCTTTTCCCTCTTCCTGGATTCAATCAGACATTTTAAAACTCACAGCCTGTGCACAGCACACACTTCCAGCCCCTCTGCTTCTTCCCTCTTCCTGGATTCACTCAGAGGTTTTTAAAACTCACAGCCTGTGCACACATAAACACAAACTTCCAGCCCCACTGCTTCGTCCCTCTTCCTGGATTCACTCAGAGGTTTTTAAAACTCACAGCCTGTGAACACAAACAAACACTTCCAGCCCCACTGCTTCGTCCCTCTTCCTGGATTCACTCAGAGGTTTTTAGAACTCACAGCCTGTGAACACACACACAGACTTCAGCCCCTCTACCTCGTCCCTCTTCCTGGATTTACTCAGAGGTTTTTAAAACTCACAGCCCGTGCACACACACAAACTTCCAGCCCCTCTGCTTTTTTCCCCTCTTCCTGGATTCACTCAGAAGTTTTAAATCTCACAGATTGTGCACACCACACACTTCCAGCCGCTCTGCTTCTTCCCTGTTCCTGGATTCACTCAGAGGTTTTTAAAACTCACATGCTGTGCACACACACACACTTCGAACCCCACTGCCTCGTCCCTCTTCCTGGATTTACTCAGAGGTTTTTAAAACTCACTGCCTGTGAACACAAACACAGACTTCCAGTCCCTCTACCTCGTCCCTCTTCCTGGATTTACTCAGAGGTTTTTAAAACTCACAGCCTGTGCACATATTAACACAAACTTCCAGCCCCACTGCTTCGTCCCTCTTCCTGGATTCACTCAGACGTTTTAAAACTCACAGATTATGCACACCACACACTTCCAGCCCCTCTGCTTCTTCCCTCTTCCTGGATTCACTCAGAGGTTTTTAAAACTCACATGCTGTGCACACACACACACTTCCAGCCCCACTGCTTCGTCCCTCTTCCTGGATTCACTCAGAGGTTTTTAAAACTCACAGCCTGTGCACACACACAAACTTCCAGCCCCTCTGCTTTTTCCCTCTTCCTGGATTCACTCAGACAGTTTTAAATCTCACAGATTGTGCACAGCAACACACTTCCAGCCCCTCTGCTTTTCCCTCTTCCTGGATTCACATCAGACGTTTTAAAACTCACAGCCTGTGCACAGCACACACTTCCAGCCCCTCTGCTTCTTCCCTGTTCCTGGATTCACTCAGAGGTTTTAAAACTCACAGCCTGTGCACACACACACACTTCCAGCCCCTCTACCTCGTCCCTCTTCCTGGATTTACTCAGAGGTTTTTAAAACTCACAGCCTGTGCACACACACACACACTTCCAGCCCCTCTGCTTCTTCCCTCTTCCTGGATTCACTCAGAGGTTTTTAAAACTCACAGCTGTGCACAGCACACAACTTCCAGCCCCTCTGCCTTCTTCCCTCTTCCTGGATTCACTCAGACATTTTAAAACTCACATGCCTGTGCACACACACACACTTCCAGCCCCTCTACCTCGTCCCTCTTCCTGGATTTACTCAGAGGTTTTTAAAACTCACAGCCTGTGCACACACACACACTTCAAGCCCCTCTGCGTCTTCCCCCTTCCTGGATTCACTCAGAGGTTTTTAAAACTCACAGCTGGTGCACAGCACACACTTCCAACCCCTCTGCCTTTTCTCTCTTCCTGGATTCAATCAGACATTTTAAAACTCACAGCCTGTGCACACGCACACACTTCCAGCCCCTCTACCTCGTCCCTCTTCCTGCATTTACTCAGAGGTTTTTAAAACTCACAGCCTGTGAACACACACACACTTCAAGCCCCTCTGCGTCTTCCCTCTTCCTGGATTCACTCAGAGGTTTTTAAAACTCACAGCTGGTACACAGCACACACTCCCAACCCCTCTGCGTTTTCTCTCTTCCTGGATTCAATCATACTTTTTAAAACTCACAGCCTGTGCACACGCACACACTTCCATCTCCTCTACCTCGTCCCTCTTCCTGCATTTACTCAGAGGTTTTTAAAACTCACAGCCTGTGCACATACACACACTTCCAGCCCCTCTGTTTTTTCCCTGTTCCAGGATTCACTCAGACGTTTTTAAAACTCACAGCCTGTGCGCACACACAAACTTCCAGCCCCTCTGCATTTTCCTTGTTCCAGGATTCACTCAGAAGTTTTTAAAACTCACAGCCTGTGCGCACACACACACTTCAAGCCCCACTGCCTTTTCCCTCTTCCTGGATCCACTCAGACGTTTTAAAACTCACAGCCTGTGCACACACACAAACTTCCAGCCCTCTGCATTTTCTCTGTTCCAGGATTCACTCAGAAGTTTTAAAACTCACAGCCTGTGCACAGCACACACTTTCAGCCCCTCTGCTTCTTCCCTGTTCCTGGATTCACTCAGACATTTTAAAACTCACAGCTGGTGCACAGCACACACTTCCAGCCCCTCTGCGTCTTCCCTCTTCCTGTATTTACTCAGAGGTTTTTGAAACTCACAGCCTGTGCACACACAAACACACACTTCCAGCCCCACTGCTTCGTCCCTCTTCCTGGATTCACTCAGAGGTTTTTAGAACTCACAGCCTGTGAACACACACACAGACTTCAGCCCCTCTACCTCGTCCCTCTTCCTGGATTTACTCAGAGGTTTTTAAAACTCACAGCCTGTGCACACACACAAACTTCCAGCCCCTCTGCATTTTCTTTGTTCCAGGATTCACTCAAAAGTTTTAAAACTCACAGCCTGTGCACAGCACACACTTTCAGCCCCTCTGCTTCTTCCCTGTTCCTGGATTCACTCAGACATTTTAAAACTCACAGCTGGTGCACAGCACACACTTCCAGCCCCTCTGCGTCTTCCCTCTTCCTGTATTTACTCAGAGGTTTTTGAAACTCACAGCCTGTGCACACACAAACACACACTTCCAGCCCCACTGCTTCGTCCCTCTTCCTGGATTCACTCAGAGGTCTTTAGAACTCACAGCCTGTGAACACACACACAGACTTCAGCCCCTCTGCTTTTTCCCCTCTTCCTGGATTCACTGAGACGTTTTAAAACTCACAGATTATGCACAGCACACACTTACAGCCCCTCTGCCTTTTCCCTCTTCCTGGATTCAATCAGACATTTTAAAACTCACAGCCTGTGCACAGCACACACTTCCAGCCCCTCTGCTTCTTCCCTGTTCCTGGATTCTCTCAGAGGTTTTTAAAACTCACATGCTGTACACACACACACACTTCCAGCCCCACTGCTTCGTCCCTCTTCCTGGATTCACTCAGAGGTTTTTAGAACTCACAGCCTGTGAACACACACACAGACTTCAGCCCCTCTACCTCGTCCCTCTTCCTGGATTTACTCAGAGGTTTTTAAAACTCACAGCCTGTGCACACACACAAACTTCCAGCCCCTCTCCTTTTTTCCCTCTTCCTGGATTAACTCAGACGTTTTAAATCTCACAGATTGTGCACAGCACAAACTTCCAGCCGCTCTGCCTTTTCCCTCTTCCTGGATTCAATCAGACATTTTAAAACTCACAGCCTGTGCACAGCACACACTTCCAGCCCCTCTGCTTCTTCCCTCTTCCTGGATTCACTCAGAGGTTTTTAAAACTCACAGCCTGTGCACACATAAACACAAACTTCCAGCCCCACTGCTTCGTCCCCTTCCTGGATTCACTCAGAGGTTTTTAAAACTCACAGCCTGTGAACACAAACAAACACTTCCAGCCCCACTGCTTCGTCCCTCTTCCTGGATTCACTCAGAGGTTTTTAGAACTCACAGCCTGTGAACACACACACAGACTTCAGCCCCTCTACCTCGTCCCTCTTCCTGGATTTACTCAGAGGTTTTTAAAACTCACAGCCTGTGCACACACACAAACTTCCAGCCCCTCTGCTTTTTTCCCTCTTCCTGGATTCACTCAGAAGTTTTAAATCTCACAGATTGTGCACACCACACACTTCCAGCCGCTCTGCTTCTTCCCTGTTCCTGGATTCACTCAGAGGTTTTTAAAACTCACATGCTGTGCACACACACACACTTCGAACCCCACTGCCTCGTCCCTCTTCCTAGATTCACTCAGAGGTTTTTAAAACTCACAGCCTGTGAACACAAACACAGACTTCCAGTCCCTCTACCTCGTCCCTCTTCCTGGATTTACTCAGAGGTTTTTAAAACTCACAGCCTGTGCACATATTAACACAAACTTCCAGCCCCACTGCTTCGTCCCTCTTCCTGGATTCACTCAGACGTTTTAAAACTCACAGATTGTGCACAGCACACACTTCCAGCCGCTCTGCTTCTTCCCTGTTCCTGGATTCACTCAGAGGTTTTTAAAACTCACATGCTGTGCACACACACACACTTCCAGCCCCACTGCCTCGTCCCTCTTCCTGGATTTACTCAGAGGTTTTTAAAACTCACTGCCTGTGCACACACACAAACTTCCAACCCCTCTGCTTTTTCCCCTGTTCCTGAATTCACTCAGACATTTTAAATCTCACAGATTGTGCACAGCACACACTTCCAGCCGCTCTGCCTTTTCCCTCTTCCTGGATTCAATCAGACATTTTAAAACTCACAGCTGGTGCACAGCACACACTTCCAGCCCCTCTGCTTCTTCCCTGTTCCTGGATTCACTCAGACATTTAAAAACTCACAGCCTGTGCACACGCACACACTTCCAGCCCCTCTACCTCGTCCCTCTTCCTTGATTTACTCAGAGGTTTTTAAAACTCACAGCCTGTGCACACACACACTCTTCAAGCCCCTCTGCGTCTTCCCTCTTCCTGGATTCACTCAGAGGTTTTTAAAACTCACAGCTGGTGCACAGCACACACTCCCAACCCCTCTGCCTTTTCTCTCTTCCTGGATTCAATCAGACATTTTAAAACTCACAGTCTGTGCACACGCACACACTTCCATCCCCTCTACATCGTCCCTCTTCCTGCATTTACTCAGAGGTTTTTAAAACTCACAGCCTGTGAACACACACACACTTCAAGCCCCTCTGCGTCTTCCCTCTTCCTGGATGCACTCTGAGGTTTTTAAAACTCACAGCTGGTACACAGCACACACTCCCAACCCCTCTGCGTTTTCTCTCTTCCTGGATTCAATCATACTTTTTAAAACTCACAGCCTGTGCACACGCACACACTTCCATCCCCTCTACCTCGTCCCTCTTCCTGCATTTACTCAGAGGTTTTTAAAACTCACAGCCTGTGCACATACACACACTTCCAGCCCCTCTGTTTTTTCCCTGTTCCAGGATTCACTCAAACGTTTTAAAACTCACAGCCTGTGCGCACACACAAACTTCCAGCCCCTCTGCATTTTCTTTGTTCCAGGATTCACTCATAAGTTTTAAAACTCACAGCCTGTGCGCACACACACACTTCAAGCCCCTCTGCCTTTTCCCTCTTCCTGGATCCACTCAGACGTTTTAAAACTCACAGCCTGTGCACACGCACACACTTCCATCCCCTCTACATCGTCCCTCTTCCTTGATTTACTCAGAGGTTTTTAAAACTCACAGCCTGTGCACACACACACTCTTCAAGCCCCTCTGCGTCTTCCCTCTTCCTGGATTCACTCAGAGGTTTTTAAAACTCACAGCTGGTGCACAGCACACACTCCCAACCCCTCTGCCTTTTCTCTCTTCCTGGATTCAATCAGACATTTTAAAACTCACATCCTGTGCACACGCACACACTTCCAGCCCCTCTACCTCGTCCCTCTTCCTGGATTTACTCAGGGGTTTTTAAAACTCACAGCCTGTGCACACACACACACTTCAAGCCCCTCTGCGTCTTCCCCCTTCCTGGATTCACTCAGAGGTTTTTAAAATTCACAGCTGGTGCACAGCACACACTCCCAACCCCTCTGCCTTTTCTCTCTTCCTGGATTCAATCAGACATTTTAAAACTCACAGCCTGTGCACACGCACACACTTCCATCCCCTCTACATCGTCCCTCTTCCTGCATTTACTCAGAGGTTTTTAAAACTCACAGCCTGTGAACACACACACACTTCAAGCCCCTCTGCGTCTTCCCTCTTCCTGGATGCACTCTGAGGTTTTTAAAACTCACAGCTGGTGCACAGCACACACTCCCAACCCCTTTGACTTTTCTCTCTTCCTGGATTCAATCATACTTTTTAAAACTCACAGCCTGTGCACACGCACACACTTCCATCCCCTCTACTTCGTCCCTCTTCCTGCATTTACTCAGAGGTTTTTAAAACTCACAGCCTGTGCACATACACACACTTCCAGCCCCTCTGTTTTTTCCCTGTTCCAGGATTCACTCAAACGTTTTAAAACTACAGCCTGTGCGCACACACAAACTTCCAGCCCCTCTGCATTTTCTTTGTTCCAGGATTCACTCAAAAGTTTTAAAACTCACAGCCTGTGTGCACACACACACTTCAAGCCCCTCTGCCTTTTCCCTCTTCCTGGATCCACTCAGACATTTTAAAACTCACAACCTGTGCACACACACAAACTTCCAGCCCCTCTGCATATTCTTTGTTCCAGGATTCACTCAAAAGTTTTAAAACTCACAGCCTGTGCACAGCACACACTTTCAGCCCCTCTGCTTCTTCCCTGTTCCTGGATTCACTCAGACATTTTAAAACTCACAGCTGGTGCACAGCACACACTTCCAGCCCCTCTGCGTCTTCCCTCTTCCTGTATTTACTCAGAGGTTTTTGAAACTCACAGCCTGTGCACACACAAACACACACTTCCAGCCCCACTGCTTCGTCCCTCTTCCTGGATTCACTCAGAGGTTTTTAGAACTCACAGCCTGTGAACACACACACAGACTTCAGCCCCACTACTTTTTCTCCTCTTCCTGGATTCACTCAGACGTTTTAAAACTCACAGCCTGTGCACACACACAAACTTCCAGCCCCTCTGCTTTTTTCCCTCTTCCTGAATTCACTCAGACATTTTAAAACTCAAAGATTGTGCACAGCACACACTTCCAGCCCCTCTGCCTTTTCCCTCTTCCTGGATTCAATCAGACATTTTAAAACTCACAGCCTGTGCACAGCACACACTTCCAGCCCCTCTACTTCCTCCCTGTTCCTGGATTCACTCAGAGGTTTTTAAAACTCACATGCTGTGCACAAACACACACTTCCAGCCCCTCCACCTCGTCCCTCTTCCTGGATTCACTCAGAGGTTTTTAAAACTCACAGCCTGTGAACACAAACAAACACTTCCAGCCCCTCTGCCTCGTCCCTCTTCCTGGATTTACTCAGAGGTTTTTAAAACTCACAGCCTGTGCACACATTAACACAAACTTCCAGCCCCTCTGCTTTTTTCCCTCTTCCTGGATTCTCTCAGAGGTTTTTAAAACTCACATGCTGTGCACACACACACACTTCCAGTCCCTCTACCTCGTCCCTCTTCCTGGATTCACTCAGAGGTTTTTAAAACTCAAAGCCTGTGAACACAAAAACCTCTTCCTGTATTTACTCAGAGGTTTTTGAAACTCACAGCCTGTGCACACACAAACACATACACACACTTCCAGCCCCGCTGTTTTTTCCCTGTTCAAGGATTCACTCAAACGTTTTAAAACTCACAGCCTGTGCACACACACAAACTTCCAGCCCCTCTGCATTTTCTTTTTTCCAGGATTCACTCAAAAGTTTTAAAACTCACAGTCTGTGCGCACACACACACTTCAAGCCTGTCTGCCTCGTCCCTCTTCCTGTATTTACTCAGAGGTTTTTGAAACTCACAGCCTGTGCACACACAAACACACACTTCCAGCCCCACTGCTTCGTCCCTCTTCCTGGATTCACTCAGAGGTTTTTAAAACTCACATGCTGTGCACACACACACACTTCCAGCCCCACTGCCTCGTCCCTCTTCCTGGATTCACTCAGAGGTTTTTAAAACTCAGAGCCTGTGAACACAAACACAGACTTCCAGTCCCTCTACCTCGTCACTCTTCCTGGATTTACTCAGAGGTTTTTAAAACTCACAGCCTGCGCACACACAAACACACACTTCCAGCCCCACTGCTTCATCCCTCTTCCTGGATTCACTCAGAGGATTTTAGAACTCACAGCCTGTGAACACACACACAGAGTTCAGCCCCTCTACCTCGTCCCTCCTCCTGGATTTACTCAGAGGTTTTTAAAACTCACAGCCTGTGCACACACACAAACTTCCAGCCCCTCTGCTTTTTTCCCTCTTCTTGGATTCACTCAGACGTTTTGAAACTCACAGATTGTGCACATCACACACTTCCAGCCCCTCTGCCTTTTCTCTCTTCCTTGATTCACTCAGACGTTTTAATACTAACAGCCTGTGCACACGCACACACTTCCATCCCCTCTACCTCGTCCCTCTTCCTGCATTTACTCAGAGGTTTTTAAAACTCAAAGCCTGTGCACATACACACACTTCTAGCCCCTCTTTTTTTTCCCTGTTCCAGGATTCACTCAAACATTTTAAAACTCACAGCCTGTGCGCACACACACACTTCAAGCCCCTCTGCCTTTTCCCACTTCCTGGATCCACTCAGACATTTTAAAACTCACAGATTATGCACAGCACACACTTCCAGCCCCTCTGCTTCTTCCCTGTTCCTCTATTCACTCAGAGGTTTTTAAAACTCACAGCCTGTGCACACACAAACACACAATTCCAGCCCCACTGCTTCGTCCCTCTTCCTGGATTCACTCAGAGGTTTTTAGAACTCACAGCCTGTGAACACACAAACAGACTTCAGCCCCTCTACCTCGTCCCTCTTCCTGGATTTACTCAGCGGTTTTTAAAACTCACAGCCTGTGGACATACACACACTTCCAGCCCCTCTGTTTTTCCCCTGTTCCAGGATTCACTCAAACGTTTTAAAACTCATAGCCTGTGCGCACACACACACTTCAAGCCCCTCTGCATTTTCTTTGTTCCAGGATTCACTCAAAAGTTTTAAAAACTCACAGCCTGTGTGCACGCACACACTTCAAGCCCCTCTCCCTCGTCCCTCTTCCTGTA